>LR989978.1:7847500-7867500 GCA_905147015.1 Laspeyria flexula
TTAGGTTAGGTTAGGTTAGGTTAGGTTAGGTTAGGTTAGGTTAGGTTAGGTTAGGTTAGGTTAGGTTAGGTTAGGTTAGGTTAGGTTAGGTTAGGTTAGGTTAGGTTAGGTTAGGTTAGGTTAGGTTAGGTTAGGTTAGGTTAGGTTAGGTTAGGTTAGGTTAGGTTAGGTGAGGTTAGGTTAGGTTAGGTTAGGTTAGGTTAGGTTAGGTTAGGTTAGGTTAGGTTAGGTTAGGTTAGGTTAGGTTAGGTTAGGTTAGGTTAGGTTAGGTTAGGTTAGGTTAGGTTAGGTTAGGTTAGGTTAGGTTAGGTTAGGTTAGGTTAGGTTAGGTTAGGTTAGGTTAGGTTAGGTTAGGTTAGGTTAGGTTAGGTTAGGTTAGGTTAGGTTAGGTTAGGTTAGGTTAGGTTAGGTTAGGTTAGGTTAGGTTAGGTTAGGTTAGGTTAGGTTAGGTTAGGTTAGGTTAGGTTAGGTTAGGTTAGGTTAGGTTAGGTTAGGTTAGGTTAGGTTAGGTTAGGTTAGGTTAGGTTAGGTTAGGTTAGGTTAGGTTAGGTTAGGTTAGGTTAGGTTAGGTTAGGTTAGGTTAGGTTAGGTTAGGTTAGGTTAGGTTAGGTTAGGTTAGGTTAGGTTAGGTTAGGTTAGGTTAGGTTAGGTTAGGTTAGGTTAGGTTAGGTTAGGTTAGGTTAGGTTAGGTTAGGTTAGGTTAGGTTAGGTTAGGTTAGGTTAGGTTAGGTTAGGTTAGGTTAGGTTAGGTTAGGTTAGGTTAGGTTAGGTTAGGTTAGGTTAGGTTAGGTTAGGTTAGGTTAGGTTAGGTTAGGTTAGGTTAGGTTAGGTTAGGTTAGGTTAGGTTAGGTTAGGTTAGGTTAGGTTAGGTTAGGTTAGGTTAGGTTAGGTTAGGTTAGGTTAGGTTAGGTTAGGTTAGGTTAGGTTAGGTTAGGTTAGGTTAGGTTAGGTTAGGTTAGGTTAGGTTAGGTTAGGTTAGGTTAGGTTAGGTTAGGTTAGGTTAGGTTAGGTTAGGTTAGGTTAGGTTAGGTTAGGTTAGGTTAGGTTAGGTTAGGTTAGGTTAGGTTAGGTTAGGTTAGGTTAGGTTAGGTTAGGTTAGGTTAGGTTAGGTTAGGTTAGGTTAGGTTAGGTTAGGTTAGGTTAGGTTAGGTTAGGTTAGGTTAGGTTAGGTTAGGTTAGGTTAGGTTAGGTTAGGTTAGGTTAGGTTAGGTTAGGTTAGGTTAGGTTAGGTTAGGTTAGGTTAGGTTAGGTTAGGTTAGGTTAGGTTAGGTTAGGTTAGGTTAGGTTAGGTTAGGTTAGGTTAGGTTAGGTTAGGTTAGGTTAGGTTAGGTTAGGTTAGGTTAGGTTAGGTTAGGTTAGGTTAGGTTAGGTTAGGTTAGGTTAGGTTAGGTTAGGTTAGGTTAGGTTAGGTTAGGTTAGGTTAGGTTAGGTTAGGTTAGGTTAGGTTAGGTTAGGTTAGGTTAGGTTAGGTTAGGTTAGGTTAGGTTAGGTTAGGTTAGGTTAGGTTAGGTTAGGTTAGGTTAGGTTAGGTTAGGTTAGGTTAGGTTAGGTTAGGTTAGGTTAGGTTAGGTTAGGTTAGGTTAGGTTAGGTTAGGTTAGGTTAGGTTAGGTTAGGTTAGGTTAGGTTAGGTTAGGTTAGGTTAGGTTAGGTTAGGTTAGGTTAGGTTAGGTTAGGTTAGGTTAGGTTAGGTTAGGTTAGGTTAGGTTAGGTTAGGTTAGGTTAGGTTAGGTTAGGTTAGGTTAGGTTAGGTTAGGTTAGGTTAGGTTAGGTTAGGTTAGGTTAGGTTAGGTTAGGTTAGGTTAGGTTAGGTTAGGTTAGGTTAGGTTAGGTTAGGTTAGGTTAGGTTAGGTTAGGTTAGGTTAGGTTAGGTTAGGTTAGGTTAGGTTAGGTTAGGTTAGGTTAGGTTAGGTTAGGTTAGGTTAGGTTAGGTTAGGTTAGGTTAGGTTAGGTTAGGTTAGGTTAGGTTAGGTTAGGTTAGGTTAGGTTAGGTTAGGTTAGGTTAGGTTAGGTTAGGTTAGGTTAGGTTAGGTTAGGTTAGGTTAGGTTAGGTTAGGTTAGGTTAGGTTAGGTTAGGTTAGGTTAGGTTAGGTTAGGTTAGGTTAGGTTAGGTTAGGTTAGGTTGGGGGGCGAAGTCAGATAACCTCCTCGTGAGCCGGAGCCTTCTGCTCTGGCCGGTGCACCCCGGGCAACGTCACTCGGCAATTACTTAGCTTCTCTCATGAGAAGCCACGAATATTGCCGGGTGGCGGCGAATAGTCTGACACCATACCGTAATCCAGCCCTTAGGGGCTGGGACGGGGGCCACCACCTTTCGGGGTGGGGGCTGCGAGGAAGAAAACCTCTATAAAAAATTACTAGCGGGGGGCGGTTTCGGCCGCCGCGCTCACACCGTAAACCGGCCCTTGGGCGCTGGAGCGGGGGCCGCCACCTTTCGGGGTGCGGCCGCGAGGAAGAAAACCTCTCTAAAAAATTACTGGTGGGGCATATAGGGGAGGGGAAACCCGACCCTGCCAACAGTTATATCGTTATCCCGTCGAGTGTCGTTGATCACGTCTAGCGGCTTGACGGGACCGAGGGGCTTGCCTTAATTGGCCGGCCCGCGAGAAGGAAATCTCAATAAAAACCAGACAGTAAAGTCTTAAAAACCCCCTGGCACCTGCCGACCCCAGTGTGGTAAATAGGCTTGCCCCCGGAATGAGCGTCACCCGGGGGTCGACCTTTAGATCGACTCATTCTCGTGGGATTTGATATGGATGACTCAAATAAAAAACCAAACCATGTAAATATTGTAAATAAAAATAGGTTAAGCTCTAGTTTTAAGGGTGTAAATAAGGAGTGTGTAAATATTGCACAAAATGTAAATAATGTAAATATTGCACGAGAAGAATCGGTGGAGCGATCGGCATCACCCGTAGTTCCGCGGGTAGTTCTCGAACGCTTAGCGATGGACATTGTCGAGGCTGGATGTTCGGAGATGTCCGATTCTGATTCGGGCACTAGCCTCGTAACTGTTGGAGGAACCAGCGCGGGCAGCACTTCCACTATCAAACAGTGGTTGAAGCGCCCGCTTTCGGAGGACTCCTCTGATGAGGGGTCCATAACATCAAAGAAAGGACGTGGTCAGGGTGCTCTTAAGCACGGCCGCTATGTGGGCATCGGCAAAGCCCGCAAAGAGGCGGCCGAGGCTAGGCGTGCCCTAGATAAGATGGAACAGGAGGCGGAGAACGAGAGGAGGATTGCCGAAGTGACTCATAGAGTTTCGGTCTCCCGTATTAGCCGACTGTCGGAGTCATCAATCGATGCGGAGGATCTCCCTGCGGCAGTCCTGAAGGAGCGATTAGAGGAGGCGGTGGTGGCAATCAAAACCATCACCAAGGCCTCCAAAAAGCTCAAAGGCACATGCCAAAAAGGCCTGAACGAGGCCGCAGCCACAATTGCCGAGGTGGCTGAGGTCCTTTTCAACCGGACAACATCAGAGGAGACCAAACGGCTGCGGAGGGAAAATGCCCGCCTAGCAGCCGAAATCAAAAACATTAAAGAGGAGCATGAGGCACTAAGGTCTGACCTCAATAAAATAAGAAAGGAGCGCATCACCAGCGGAGAAGCGCCAAAGGAGGCAGCAGAGTCAGAGTGGGTGCTCCTGCTGAAAAATGAGTTAGCGAATCTCAACACTCGCTTCTCAGTACTGGAGGGACGACTGTTGCGGCCCCCGCTCGCTTCGGGAGCAGCTCCTAAGACGGTGGACACCAAACTGGGTACTTCGAACCCAGCAGCTCCTAAAAAGGCCACGAAGAAGACATACGCAGTGGCGGTGGCAACTACACCCGAGCCGACCGCAAGCAAGACATCACTGCCTGAAGGTGATCAGCCAATTGCTGGCCCGTCGGGGCTAAAACAGAAGGCGGTCAAGAAAAAAGACAAGACGTCGGCCCCAAAGGAGACAGCTACCACTAGTGCTGCCACGTCGAGAGTTGATCCGGCGGCCCCTAAGCCCAATCAAGGCGAATGGGTAACGGTCGGCAGCACAAAGAAGGACAAAAAGGCCAAAAAGAAAGAGGCAAAAAAGAAAAAGAAGGAAATTGAAGCCAAAAAGAAAAAAGACTCAATTCTGCGTGCACCTCGTTCGTCTGCAGTTGTTCTAACACTGCAGCCGGCAGCACTCGAAAAGGGTGCAACATATGCTCAGCTTCTTACAGCCGCAAAGACCAAAATTAAACCAGCTGAGTTGGGAATCATCACGGGCCTCCGCTGTAAGCCGACACAGACCGGGGCCCGGATGCTTGAAGTTCCTGGTGCCACCAGCGGTCAAAAGGCGGATGCTCTCGCCAACAAGCTGCGAGAGCTCTTCCCGGAGGATGAAGTCCGAGTATCCAGGCCCACGAAGACCGCAAGTCTACGTATTTCGGGCCTGGATGACTCCGTCACTTCTGAAGAGGTAACTGCTGCCGTTGCGCAAAAGGGAGAATGCACACCGGACCAGATTAGATTAGGTACCGTGCGTACTGATCTTTCTGGGATGGGTTCGGTGATTGTGAGCTGCCCGGTGACGGCAGCCAAAAAACTAACAGATGGGAAGCGGCTGCTGGTTGGCTGGATGTCGGTGCAGGTAAAACTTCTTGAGCCAAGACCAACTCGCTGTTTTAGGTGCCTAGCAACTGGGCATCTGGGCGCAAAGTGCACCTCTACAACAGACCGTAGCAACACTTGCTACCGATGTGGTCAAGTAGGTCACGTAGCAGGCTCCTGCGATGCCGCGCCACACTGTGTTATGTGCGCGGCATATGGGAAACCTGCGGACCACAGAATCGGTGCAAAGACTTGCACCGCTTCCGTTGGCAAGGGCAAAGCCCCAGCGAAGGGGAGCCGAAAAAATGGCCCTAAAAAATCGGCGCCTGGGAAACCGGCGACCATTTCACAGCAGGAGAATAATATGGAATGCCAATAATGGCCTCTCGTCGAATTCTGCAGACAAACTTAAACCACTGCGCCGCGGCTCAGGATCTTCTCCTACAGTCCATGGCGCAGTGGAATATCTCCTTGGCGGTTGTTGCCGAGCCGTACTTCGTCCCACCTCGGGACGATTGGATCGACGACCAGTGCGGCTCGGTAGCCATCATTGTATCGCAGGCTTCCGGAGCCCCACTGTTGGAACCGGTCTCTAGAGGTCGTGGTTTTGTGGTGGCTCGTTTGGGCAGTTTTATCATGGTGGGCATATATCTCTCCCCCAACATGTCTCTCGCCGACTTTGAGGTGGCAATCACCGACCTGGGCACCGTCGTCGCCCGTTGTCACCCTCTCCCTGTCTTCGTCCTCGGGGACTTCAACGCCAAATCTACGGCTTGGGGTTCCCCGGCCACGGATGCCAGGGGAGAGGTGGTAGAGGAGTGGGCCGTAGAGCAGGGCCTACTCATTCTCAACCGGGGTACAGTACAAACATGTGTACGTCAGCGCGGCGGGTCAATTGTGGATCTGTCGTTTGCCAGTCCTGCGTTGGCCCGCCGTGTCTCCGGCTGGCGTGTGGAGGACGGGGTGGAGACGTTGTCGGACCACCGCTACATAAGGTTCGACGTCTCCGCCCAGGACGTTGGCGCTCCGGCCGGAGCAGCCCCGGTTGGGAATAGTCCGCGTTGGTCTTTGAAATCATTGGACCGGGAGGCACTCTTGGAGGCCTCTATCGTTCAGGCCTGGGTGTCAGCACCGGACAGGCCTGACGATATCGAAGAGGAGGCCGAGTGGTTCCAAGAGTCGCTTACAAACATCTGCGATGCGGCGATGTCACGGGTGCACTCCGCACCCAAGAGGCGACAGGTGTACTGGTGGTCGGAGGATATTGCTCTGATGCGCCGCGACTGTGTTGCGGCGAGACGCCAGTACACCAACTTCCGCCGAAGACGTCGCCGCCCTCCCGGTGCCGATGCCATGGAGGCAGAGCTGTACGAGGGGTACAGGGCGGCCAAGAAGAGGCTGCAGCTGGAGGTGAAGCGGGCCAAGACGAGGGCCCGCGAAGACCTCATTCGGACCCTGGACACAGATCCGTGGGGGCGTCCATATAAAATGGTCAGGGGCAAACTCCGCCCCTGGGCTCCCCCACTGTCCCAGGGTCTCCGCCCCCAGCTGCTGGAGGAGGTGGTGGTCGCTCTGTTCCCTGCCAGGGAAGAGCACCCTCCTCCGCCCATGGTTCTGCCTTCCATGGCTATGACCGACGCGGACGATGGCGACGACGTGCCCGAAGTGACCCGGGTGGAGCTGAGCTCGGCGGTGCAACGGCTTCAAGCCAAGAACACCGCCCCAGGGCCTGACGGCATTCCTGGCCGCGCATGGGTTCTGGCCCTGCGGGAGCTCGGGCCCCGATTGTTAGGGCTCCTCAGTGCGTGTCTAGAGGAGGGCCGGTTTCCAGTACGCTGGAAAACCGGCAAATTGGTCCTCCTCAAAAAGGAGGGACGCCCGGCGGATTCTCCGTCCGCCTACCGGCCCATTGTACTGCTGGACGAGGTGGCGAAGCTCTTCGAGCGTATCATTGCCGACCGCCTCGTCGCACACCTCAGTACGGTAGGGCCGGATCTCGCGGAAAACCAATACGGTTTCCGGCGCGGGCGTTCCACAATACACGCCATCATGCGTGTGAGGAGCCAGGCGGAGGAGGCCTTGTCCCGGGGTGAGGTGGTGCTGGCGGTGTCGCTCGACATCGCCAACGCGTTCAACACCTTGCCCTGGAGTTGCGTTCGAGAGGCACTGGTCTACCATCAGGTGCCGGCCTACCTCCGTCGCATAATCGGGGCCTATCTGAGCGATAGGGCTGTCATCTACCCGGGTCAAAATGGCTGGGGTCGGCGAGAGATGTCGTGCGGTGTTCCACAGGGATCGGTTCTTGGCCCGCTCCTGTGGAACATCGGATACGACTGGGTGCTGCGTGGGGCTATGCTCCCGGGGGTTGTCGTAACCTGTTACGCAGACGACACCCTCGTAGCGGCACGGGGGAGAGATTTTAGGAGGGCGGCAATTTTAGCGACAGCTGGGGTTGCGCAAGTCGTGGGTCGGATCCGGCGGCTGGGTCTCGAGGTGGCTCTTCATAAGTCGGAGGCCATCTGCTTCCATGGCCCCCGCAAGGGGCCACCTCCGGGATCCCACATCATTGTTGGAGGCGTTCGCATCGGCGTCGAGTCGACGCTCAAATATCTTGGGCTCGTCCTCGATAGCCGATGGAACTTCAAGGAGCATTTCCGTCGTTTGGTCCCCAAGCTCATGGGAGCCGCGGGTGCCTTATCGCGGCTACTACCCAATCTTGGGGGCCCGAACGCCTCCTGTCGGAGGCTCTACTCGGGGATCGTGCGATCCATGGCCCTGTACGGAGCTCCCGTATGGGCCGACGACCTGGCGGCCGATAACATCTCCTTGTTGCGGAGGCCGCAACGAGCGATGGCCGTCAGGATTGTCCGTGGGTATCGCACGATATCCTTGGAGGCGGCGAGCCTCCTCGCCGGATCCCCTCCGTGGGACCTGGATGCCAAGGTCCTCGCGTCGTTGTTCCGTTGGCGCGAGGAAGGGCTGGCGATGGACTTGCGCCCTGTGCCTCAAGAAATTGGGGCGCAGCGGCGCCAGCTCCACATGGTCCTGCTGGAGGAGTGGAGGGCGCGACTTGCGCAACCAAATGCAGGGCACGCCACGGTGGTGGCGGTAAGTCCCGTCCTTGAGGAGTGGCTGGAACGGCGGCATGGCGCCCTCACGTTCCGTATGACGCAGGTGCTGTCGGGGCATGGATGCTTCGGCCGTTACCTGTGTCGGATCGGACGTGAGCCGACGCCCGAGTGTCACCACTGCGGGAATTGCCCCGAGGACACGGCGCTCCACACATTAGTGGAGTGTGCGGCATGGGCCGTGCAGCGCCGTGACCTCGCCGCGAACATCGAGGCGGGTGCCCTCTCTTTGGCGGCCGTGGTCGAGGCCATGGTCCGGAATGAGGGGGCATGGGACGCCTTCGCCTCCTTCTGTGAGGATGTGATGGGCCAGAAGGAGGAGGCAGAAAGGGAGAGGGAATTAACATCCACCCTCCCCTCCCGCAGTCGACGTACCGGGCGTCGCAGGGCGCTCGTCGCCGACCTACGCCCTCCGTAGGGGAAGGCCTGCGGGCGGTGGCCTTAGGGCAGTCACCGCCCGACCAGTACAGGCCCGAGACGGTAGCGCGCATGTGTTCCGCGTGCGCCTCTCGTGAGGGAGGGCAAGGCCCTCCAAAGCAGACGGGGCCCGCCAGGACTGGCGGGCCGTGACCCGCCGGGATAGCGAAAGAATGCGCAAGCGTCCTCGCTCCCCGGCACATGGGTCGTCTGAAGGAACACCGTAGGTTTAGTTGGTATACCGGTACCGTCGCATACCGGGGAGCCCAACATAACCACACGTCTCACCCGGGCGTGTGGTATGCATAAGGCGCATTCCTACGTAAAAAAAAAAAAAAAAAGGTTAGGTTAGGTTAGGTTAGGTTAGGTTAGGTTAGGTTAGGTTAGGTTAGGTTAGGTTAGGTTAGGTTAGGTTAGGTTAGGTTAGGTTAGGTTAGGTTAGGTTAGGTTAGGTTAGGTTAGGTTAGGTTAGGTTAGGTTAGGTTAGGTTAGGTTAGGTTAGGTTAGGTTAGGTTAGGTTAGGTTAGGTTAGGTTAGGTTAGGTTAGGTTAGGTTAGGTTAGGTTAGGTTAGGTTAGGTTAGGTTAGGTTAGGTTAGGTTAGGTTAGGTTAGGTTAGGTTAGGTTAGGTTAGGTTAGGTTAGGTTAGGTTAGGTTAGGTTAGGTTAGGTTAGGTTAGGTTAGGTTAGGTTAGGTTAGGTTAGGTTAGGTTAGGTTAGGTTAGGTTAGGTTAGGTTAGGTTAGGTTAGGTTAGGTTAGGTTAGGTTAGGTTAGGTTAGGTTAGGTTAGGTTAGGTTAGGTTAGGTTAGGTTAGGTTAGGTTAGGTTAGGTTAGGTTAGGTTAGGTTAGGTTAGGTTAGGTTAGGTTAGGTTAGGTTAGGTTAGGTTAGGTTAGGTTAGGTTAGGTTAGGTTAGGTTAGGTTAGGTTAGGTTAGGTTAGGTTAGGTTAGGTTAGGTTAGGTTAGGTTAGGTTAGGTTAGGTTAGGTTAGGTTAGGTTAGGTTAGGTTAGGTTAGGTTAGGTTAGGTTAGGTTAGGTTAGGTTAGGTTAGGTTAGGTTAGGTTAGGTTAGGTTAGGTTAGGTTAGGTTAGGTTAGGTTAGGTTAGGTTAGGTTAGGTTAGGTTAGGTTAGGTTAGGTTAGGTTAGGTTAGGTTAGGTTAGGTTAGGTTAGGTTAGGTTAGGTTAGGTTAGGTTAGGTTAGGTTAGGTTAGGTTAGGTTAGGTTAGGTTAGGTTAGGTTAGGTTAGGTTAGGTTAGGTTAGGTTAGGTTAGGTTAGGTTAGGTTAGGTTAGGTTAGGTTAGGTTAGGTTAGGTTAGGTTAGGTTAGGTTAGGTTAGGTTAGGTTAGGTTAGGTTAGGTTAGGTTAGGTTAGGTTAGGTTAGGTTAGGTTAGGTTAGGTTAGGTTAGGTTAGGTTAGGTTAGGTTAGGTTAGGTTAGGTTAGGTTAGGTTAGGTTAGGTTAGGTTAGGTTAGGTTAGGTTAGGTTAGGTTAGGTTAGGTTAGGTTAGGTTAGGTTAGGTTAGGTTAGGTTAGGTTAGGTTAGGTTAGGTTAGGTTAGGTTAGGTTAGGTTAGGTTAGGTTAGGTTAGGTTAGGTTAGGTTAGGTTAGGTTAGGTTAGGTTAGGTTAGGTTAGGTTAGGTTAGGTTAGGTTAGGTTAGGTTAGGTTAGGTTAGGTTAGGTTAGGTTAGGTTAGGTTAGGTTAGGTTAGGTTAGGTTAGGTTAGGTTAGGTTAGGTTAGGTTAGGTTAGGTTAGGTTAGGTTAGGTTAGGTTAGGTTAGGTTAGGTTAGGTTAGGTTAGGTTAGGTTAGGTTAGGTTAGGTTAGGTTAGGTTAGGTTAGGTTAGGTTAGGTTAGGTTAGGTTAGGTTAGGTTAGGTTAGGTTAGGTTAGGTTAGGTTAGGTTAGGTTAGGTTAGGTTAGGTTAGGTTAGGTTAGGTTAGGTTAGGTTAGGTTAGGTTAGGTTAGGTTAGGTTAGGTTAGGTTAGGTTAGGTTAGGTTAGGTTAGGTTAGGTTAGGTTAGGTTAGGTTAGGTTAGGTTAGGTTAGGTTAGGTTAGGTTAGGTTAGGTTAGGTTAGGTTAGGTTAGGTTAGGTTAGGTTAGGTTAGGTTAGGTTAGGTTAGGTTAGGTTAGGTTAGGTTAGGTTAGGTTAGGTTAGGTTAGGTTAGGTTAGGTTAGGTTAGGTTAGGTTAGGTTAGGTTAGGTTAGGTTAGGTTAGGTTAGGTTAGGTTAGGTTAGGTTAGGTTAGGTTAGGTTAGGTTAGGTTAGGTTAGGTTAGGTTAGGTTAGGTTAGGTTAGGTTAGGTTAGGTTAGGTTAGGTTAGGTTAGGTTAGGTTAGGTTAGGTTAGGTTAGGTTAGGTTAGGTTAGGTTAGGTTAGGTTAGGTTAGGTTAGGTTAGGTTAGGTTAGGTTAGGTTAGGTTAGGTTAGGTTAGGTTAGGTTAGGTTAGGTTAGGTTAGGTTAGGTTAGGTTAGGTTAGGTTAGGTTAGGTTAGGTTAGGTTAGGTTAGGTGAGGTTAGGTTAGGTTAGGTTAGGTTAGGTTAGGTTAGGTTAGGTTAGGTTAGGTTAGGTTAGGTTAGGTTAGGTTAGGTTAGGTTAGGTTAGGTTAGGTTAGGTTAGGTTAGGTTAGGTTAGGTTAGGTTAGGTTAGGTTAGGTTAGGTTAGGTTAGGTTAGGTTAGGTTAGGTTAGGTTAGGTTAGGTTAGGTTAGGTTAGGTTAGGTTAGGTTAGGTTAGGTTAGGTTAGGTTAGGTTAGGTTAGGTTAGGTTAGGTTAGGTTAGGTTAGGTTAGGTTAGGTTAGGTTAGGTTAGGTTAGGTTAGGTTAGGTTAGGTTAGGTTAGGTTAGGTTAGGTTAGGTTAGGTTAGGTTAGGTTAGGTTAGGTTAGGTTAGGTTAGGTTAGGTTAGGTTAGGTTAGGTTAGGTTAGGTTAGGTTAGGTTAGGTTAGGTTAGGTTAGGTTAGGTTAGGTTAGGTTAGGTTAGGTTAGGTTAGGTTAGGTTAGGTTAGGTTAGGTTAGGTTAGGTTAGGTTAGGTTAGGTTAGGTTAGGTTAGGTTAGGTTAGGTTAGGTTAGGTTAGGTTAGGTTAGGTTAGGTTAGGTTAGGTTAGGTTAGGTTAGGTTAGGTTAGGTTAGGTTAGGTTAGGTTAGGTTAGGTTAGGTTAGGTTAGGTTAGGTTAGGTTAGGTTAGGTTAGGTTAGGTTAGGTTAGGTTAGGTTAGGTTAGGTTAGGTTAGGTTAGGTTAGGTTAGGTTAGGTTAGGTTAGGTTAGGTTAGGTTAGGTTAGGTTAGGTTAGGTTAGGTTAGGTTAGGTTAGGTTAGGTTAGGTTAGGTTAGGTTAGGTTAGGTTAGGTTAGGTTAGGTTAGGTTAGGTTAGGTTAGGTTAGGTTAGGTTAGGTTAGGTTAGGTTAGGTTAGGTTAGGTTAGGTTAGGTTAGGTTAGGTTAGGTTAGGTTAGGTTAGGTTAGGTTAGGTTAGGTTAGGTTAGGTTAGGTTAGGTTAGGTTAGGTTAGGTTAGGTTAGGTTAGGTTAGGTTAGGTTAGGTTAGGTTAGGTTAGGTTAGGTTAGGTTAGGTTAGGTTAGGTTAGGTTAGGTTAGGTTAGGTTAGGTTAGGTTAGGTTAGGTTAGGTTAGGTTAGGTTAGGTTAGGTTAGGTTAGGTTAGGTTAGGTTAGGTTAGGTTAGGTTAGGTTAGGTTAGGTTAGGTTAGGTTAGGTTAGGTTAGGTTAGGTTAGGTTAGGTTAGGTTAGGTTAGGTTAGGTTAGGTTAGGTTAGGTTAGGTTAGGTTAGGTTAGGTTAGGTTAGGTTAGGTTAGGTTAGGTTAGGTTAGGTTAGGTTAGGTTAGGTTAGGTTAGGTTAGGTTAGGTTAGGTTAGGTTAGGTTAGGTTAGGTTAGGTTAGGTTAGGTTAGGTTAGGTTAGGTTAGGTTAGGTTAGGTTAGGTTAGGTTAGGTTAGGTTAGGTTAGGTTAGGTTAGGTTAGGTTAGGTTAGGTTAGGTTAGGTTAGGTTAGGTTAGGTTAGGTTAGGTTAGGTTAGGTTAGGTTAGGTTAGGTTAGGTTAGGTTAGGTTAGGTTAGGTTAGGTTAGGTTAGGTTAGGTTAGGTTAGGTTAGGTTAGGTTAGGTTAGGTTAGGTTAGGTTAGGTTAGGTTAGGTTAGGTTAGGTTAGGTTAGGTTAGGTTAGGTTAGGTTAGGTTAGGTTAGGTTAGGTTAGGTTAGGTTAGGTTAGGTTAGGTTAGGTTAGGTTAGGTTAGGTTAGGTTAGGTTAGGTTAGGTTAGGTTAGGTTAGGTTAGGTTAGGTTAGGTTAGGTTAGGTTAGGTTAGGTTAGGTTAGGTTAGGTTAGGTTAGGTTAGGTTAGGTTAGGTTAGGTTAGGTTAGGTTAGGTTAGGTTAGGTTAGGTTAGGTTAGGTTAGGTTAGGTTAGGTTAGGTTAGGTTAGGTTAGGTTAGGTTAGGTTAGGTTAGGTTAGGTTAGGTTAGGTTAGGTTAGGTTAGGTTAGGTTAGGTTAGGTTAGGTTAGGTTAGGTTAGGTTAGGTTAGGTTAGGTTAGGTTAGGTTAGGTTAGGTTAGGTTAGGTTAGGTTAGGTTAGGTTAGGTTAGGTTAGGTTAGGTTAGGTTAGGTTAGGTTAGGTTAGGTTAGGTTAGGTTAGGTTAGGTTAGGTTAGGTTAGGTTAGGTTAGGTTAGGTTAGGTTAGGTTAGGTTAGGTTAGGTTAGGTTAGGTTAGGTTAGGTTAGGTTAGGTTAGGTTAGGTTAGGTTAGGTTAGGTTAGGTTAGGTTAGGTTAGGTTAGGTTAGGTTAGGTTAGGTTAGGTTAGGTTAGGTTAGGTTAGGTTAGGTTAGGTTAGGTTAGGTTAGGTTAGGTTAGGTTAGGTTAGGTTAGGTTAGGTTAGGTTAGGTTAGGTTAGGTTAGGTTAGGTTAGGTTAGGTTAGGTTAGGTTAGGTTAGGTTAGGTTAGGTTAGGTTAGGTTAGGTTAGGTTAGGTTAGGTTAGGTTAGGTTAGGTTAGGTTAGGTTAGGTTAGGTTAGGTTAGGTTAGGTTAGGTTAGGTTAGGTTAGGTTAGGTTAGGTTAGGTTAGGTTAGGTTAGGTTAGGTTAGGTTAGGTTAGGTTAGGTTAGGTTAGGTTAGGTTAGGTTAGGTTAGGTTAGGTTAGGTTAGGTTAGGTTAGGTTAGGTTAGGTTAGGTTAGGTTAGGTTAGGTTAGGTTAGGTTAGGTTAGGTTAGGTTAGGTTAGGTTAGGTTAGGTTAGGTTAGGTTAGGTTAGGTTAGGTTAGGTTAGGTTAGGTTAGGTTAGGTTAGGTTAGGTTAGGTTAGGTTAGGTTAGGTTAGGTTAGGTTAGGTTAGGTTAGGTTAGGTTAGGTTAGGTTAGGTTAGGTTAGGTTAGGTTAGGTTAGGTTAGGTTAGGTTAGGTTAGGTTAGGTTAGGTTAGGTTAGGTTAGGTTAGGTTAGGTTAGGTTAGGTTAGGTTAGGTTAGGTTAGGTTAGGTTAGGTTAGGTTAGGTTAGGTTAGGTTAGGTTAGGTTAGGTTAGGTTAGGTTAGGTTAGGTTAGGTTAGGTTAGGTTAGGTTAGGTTAGGTTAGGTTAGGTTAGGTTAGGTTAGGTTAGGTTAGGTTAGGTTAGGTTAGGTTAGGTTAGGTTAGGTTAGGTTAGGTTAGGTTAGGTTAGGTTAGGTTAGGTTAGGTTAGGTTAGGTTAGGTTAGGTTAGGTTAGGTTAGGTTAGGTTAGGTTAGGTTAGGTTAGGTTAGGTTAGGTTAGGTTAGGTTAGGTTAGGTTAGGTTAGGTTAGGTTAGGTTAGGTTAGGTTAGGTTAGGTTAGGTTAGGTTAGGTTAGGTTAGGTTAGGTTAGGTTAGGTTAGGTTAGGTTAGGTTAGGTTAGGTTAGGTTAGGTTAGGTTAGGTTAGGTTAGGTTAGGTTAGGTTAGGTTAGGTTAGGTTAGGTTAGGTTAGGTTAGGTTAGGTTAGGTTAGGTTAGGTTAGGTTAGGTTAGGTTAGGTTAGGTTAGGTTAGGTTAGGTTAGGTTAGGTTAGGTTAGGTTAGGTTAGGTTAGGTTAGGTTAGGTTAGGTTAGGTTAGGTTAGGTTAGGTTAGGTTAGGTTAGGTTAGGTTAGGTTAGGTTAGGTTAGGTTAGGTTAGGTTAGGTTAGGTTAGGTTAGGTTAGGTTAGGTTAGGTTAGGTTAGGTTAGGTTAGGTTAGGTTAGGTTAGGTTAGGTTAGGTTAGGTTAGGTTAGGTTAGGTTAGGTTAGGTTAGGTTAGGTTAGGTTAGGTTAGGTTAGGTTAGGTTAGGTTAGGTTAGGTTAGGTTAGGTTAGGTTAGGTTAGGTTAGGTTAGGTTAGGTTAGGTTAGGTTAGGTTAGGTTAGGTTAGGTTAGGTTAGGTTAGGTTAGGTTAGGTTAGGTTAGGTTAGGTTAGGTTAGGTTAGGTTAGGTTAGGTTAGGTTAGGTTAGGTTAGGTTAGGTTAGGTTAGGTTAGGTTAGGTTAGGTTAGGTTAGGTTAGGTTAGGTTAGGTTAGGTTAGGTTAGGTTAGGTTAGGTTAGGTTAGGTTAGGTTAGGTTAGGTTAGGTTAGGTTAGGTTAGGTTAGGTTAGGTTAGGTTAGGTTAGGTTAGGTTAGGTTAGGTTAGGTTAGGTTAGGTTAGGTTAGGTTAGGTTAGGTTAGGTTAGGTTAGGTTAGGTTAGGTTAGGTTAGGTTAGGTTAGGTTAGGTTAGGTTAGGTTAGGTTAGGTTAGGTTAGGTTAGGTTAGGTTAGGTTAGGTTAGGTTAGGTTAGGTTAGGTTAGGTTAGGTTAGGTTAGGTTAGGTTAGGTTAGGTTAGGTTAGGTTAGGTTAGGTTAGGTTAGGTTAGGTTAGGTTAGGTTAGGTTAGGTTAGGTTAGGTTAGGTTAGGTTAGGTTAGGTTAGGTTAGGTTAGGTTAGGTTAGGTTAGGTTAGGTTAGGTTAGGTTAGGTTAGGTTAGGTTAGGTTAGGTTAGGTTAGGTTAGGTTAGGTTAGGTTAGGTTAGGTTAGGTTAGGTTAGGTTAGGTTAGGTTAGGTTAGGTTAGGTTAGGTTAGGTTAGGTTAGGTTAGGTTAGGTTAGGTTAGGTTAGGTTAGGTTAGGTTAGGTTAGGTTAGGTTAGGTTAGGTTAGGTTAGGTTAGGTTAGGTTAGGTTAGGTTAGGTTAGGTTAGGTTAGGTTAGGTTAGGTTAGGTTAGGTTAGGTTAGGTTAGGTTAGGTTAGGTTAGGTTAGGTTAGGTTAGGTTAGGTTAGGTTAGGTTAGGTTAGGTTAGGTTAGGTTAGGTTAGGTTAGGTTAGGTTAGGTTAGGTTAGGTTAGGTTAGGTTAGGTTAGGTTAGGTTAGGTTAGGTTAGGTTAGGTTAGGTTAGGTTAGGTTAGGTTAGGTTAGGTTAGGTTAGGTTAGGTTAGGTTAGGTTAGGTTAGGTTAGGTTAGGTTAGGTTAGGTTAGGTTAGGTTAGGTTAGGTTAGGTTAGGTTAGGTTAGGTTAGGTTAGGTTAGGTTAGGTTAGGTTAGGTTAGGTTAGGTTAGGTTAGGTTAGGTTAGGTTAGGTTAGGTTAGGTTAGGTTAGGTTAGGTTAGGTTAGGTTAGGTTAGGTTAGGTTAGGTTAGGTTAGGTTAGGTTAGGTTAGGTTAGGTTAGGTTAGGTTAGGTTAGGTTAGGTTAGGTTAGGTTAGGTTAGGTTAGGTTAGGTTAGGTTAGGTTAGGTTAGGTTAGGTTAGGTTAGGTTAGGTTAGGTTAGGTTAGGTTAGGTTAGGTTAGGTTAGGTTAGGTTAGGTTAGGTTAGGTTAGGTTAGGTTAGGTTAGGTTAGGTTAGGTTAGGTTAGGTTAGGTTAGGTTAGGTTAGGTTAGGTTAGGTTAGGTTAGGTTAGGTTAGGTTAGGTTAGGTTAGGTTAGGTTAGGTTAGGTTAGGTTAGGTTAGGTTAGGTTAGGTTAGGTTAGGTTAGGTTAGGTTAGGTTAGGTTAGGTTAGGTTAGGTTAGGTTAGGTTAGGTTAGGTTAGGTTAGGTTAGGTTAGGTTAGGTTAGGTTAGGTTAGGTTAGGTTAGGTTAGGTTAGGTTAGGTTAGGTTAGGTTAGGTTAGGTTAGGTTAGGTTAGGTTAGGTTAGGTTAGGTTAGGTTAGGTTAGGTTAGGTTAGGTTAGGTTAGGTTAGGTTAGGTTAGGTTAGGTTAGGTTAGGTTAGGTTAGGTTAGGTTAGGTTAGGTTAGGTTAGGTTAGGTTAGGTTAGGTTAGGTTAGGTTAGGTTAGGTTAGGTTAGGTTAGGTTAGGTTAGGTTAGGTTAGGTTAGGTTAGGTTAGGTTAGGTTAGGTTAGGTTAGGTTAGGTTAGGTTAGGTTAGGTTAGGTTAGGTTAGGTTAGGTTAGGTTAGGTTAGGTTAGGTTAGGTTAGGTTAGGTTAGGTTAGGTTAGGTTAGGTTAGGTTAGGTTAGGTTAGGTTAGGTTAGGTTAGGTTAGGTTAGGTTAGGTTAGGTTAGGTTAGGTTAGGTTAGGTTAGGTTAGGTTAGGTTAGGTTAGGTTAGGTTAGGTTAGGTTAGGTTAGGTTAGGTTAGGTTAGGTTAGGTTAGGTTAGGTTAGGTTAGGTTAGGTTAGGTTAGGTTAGGTTAGGTTAGGTTAGGTTAGGTTAGGTTAGGTTAGGTTAGGTTAGGTTAGGTTAGGTTAGGTTAGGTTAGGTTAGGTTAGGTTAGGTTAGGTTAGGTTAGGTTAGGTTAGGTTAGGTTAGGTTAGGTTAGGTTAGGTTAGGTTAGGTTAGGTTAGGTTAGGTTAGGTTAGGTTAGGTTAGGTTAGGTTAGGTTAGGTTAGGTTAGGTTAGGTTAGGTTAGGTTAGGTTAGGTTAGGTTAGGTTAGGTTAGGTTAGGTTAGGTTAGGTTAGGTTAGGTTAGGTTAGGTTAGGTTAGGTTAGGTTAGGTTAGGTTAGGTTAGGTTAGGTTAGGTTAGGTTAGGTTAGGTTAGGTTAGGTTAGGTTAGGTTAGGTTAGGTTAGGTTAGGTTAGGTTAGGTTAGGTTAGGTTAGGTTAGGTTAGGTTAGGTTAGGTTAGGTTAGGTTAGGTTAGGTTAGGTTAGGTTAGGTTAGGTTAGGTTAGGTTAGGTTAGGTTAGGTTAGGTTAGGTTAGGTTAGGTTAGGTTAGGTTAGGTTAGGTTAGGTTAGGTTAGGTTAGGTTAGGTTAGGTTAGGTTAGGTTAGGTTAGGTTAGGTTAGGTTAGGTTAGGTTAGGTTAGGTTAGGTTAGGTTAGGTTAGGTTAGGTTAGGTTAGGTTAGGTTAGGTTAGGTTAGGTTAGGTTAGGTTAGGTTAGGTTAGGTTAGGTTAGGTTAGGTTAGGTTAGGTTAGGTTAGGTTAGGTTAGGTTAGGTTAGGTTAGGTTAGGTTAGGTTAGGTTAGGTTAGGTTAGGTTAGGTTAGGTTAGGTTAGGTTAGGTTAGGTTAGGTTAGGTTAGGTTAGGTTAGGTTAGGTTAGGTTAGGTTAGGTTAGGTTAGGTTAGGTTAGGTTAGGTTAGGTTAGGTTAGGTTAGGTTAGGTTAGGTTAGGTTAGGTTAGGTTAGGTTAGGTTAGGTTAGGTTAGGTTAGGTTAGGTTAGGTTAGGTTAGGTTAGGTTAGGTTAGGTTAGGTTAGGTTAGGTTAGGTTAGGTTAGGTTAGGTTAGGTTAGGTTAGGTTAGGTTAGGTTAGGTTAGGTTAGGTTAGGTTAGGTTAGGTTAGGTTAGGTTAGGTTAGGTTAGGTTAGGTTAGGTTAGGTTAGGTTAGGTTAGGTTAGGTTAGGTTAGGTTAGGTTAGGTTAGGTTAGGTTAGGTTAGGTTAGGTTAGGTTAGGTTAGGTTAGGTTAGGTTAGGTTAGGTTAGGTTAGGTTAGGTTAGGTTAGGTTAGGTTAGGTTAGGTTAGGTTAGGTTAGGTTAGGTTAGGTTAGGTTAGGTTAGGTTAGGTTAGGTTAGGTTAGGTTAGGTTAGGTTAGGTTAGGTTAGGTTAGGTTAGGTTAGGTTAGGTTAGGTTAGGTTAGGTTAGGTTAGGTTAGGTTAGGTTAGGTTAGGTTAGGTTAGGTTAGGTTAGGTTAGGTTAGGTTAGGTTAGGTTAGGTTAGGTTAGGTTAGGTTAGGTTAGGTTAGGTTAGGTTAGGTTAGGTTAGGTTAGGTTAGGTTAGGTTAGGTTAGGTTAGGTTAGGTTAGGTTAGGTTAGGTTAGGTTAGGTTAGGTTAGGTTAGGTTAGGTTAGGTTAGGTTAGGTTAGGTTAGGTTAGGTTAGGTTAGGTTAGGTTAGGTTAGGTTAGGTTAGGTTAGGTTAGGTTAGGTTAGGTTAGGTTAGGTTAGGTTAGGTTAGGTTAGGTTAGGTTAGGTTAGGTTAGGTTAGGTTAGGTTAGGTTAGGTTAGGTTAGGTTAGGTTAGGTTAGGTTAGGTTAGGTTAGGTTAGGTTAGGTTAGGTTAGGTTAGGTTAGGTTAGGTTAGGTTAGGTTAGGTTAGGTTAGGTTAGGTTAGGTTAGGTTAGGTTAGGTTAGGTTAGGTTAGGTTAGGTTAGGTTAGGTTAGGTTAGGTTAGGTTAGGTTAGGTTAGGTTAGGTTAGGTTAGGTTAGGTTAGGTTAGGTTAGGTTAGGTTAGGTTAGGTTAGGTTAGGTTAGGTTAGGTTAGGTTAGGTTAGGTTAGGTTAGGTTAGGTTAGGTTAGGTTAGGTTAGGTTAGGTTAGGTTAGGTTAGGTTAGGTTAGGTTAGGTTAGGTTAGGTTAGGTTAGGTTAGGTTAGGTTAGGTTAGGTTAGGTTAGGTTAGGTTAGGTTAGGTTAGGTTAGGTTAGGTTAGGTTAGGTTAGGTTAGGTTAGGTTAGGTTAGGTTAGGTTAGGTTAGGTTAGGTTAGGTTAGGTTAGGTTAGGTTAGGTTAGGTTAGGTTAGGTTAGGTTAGGTTAGGTTAGGTTAGGTTAGGTTAGGTTAGGTTAGGTTAGGTTAGGTTAGGTTAGGTTAGGTTAGGTTAGGTTAGGTTAGGTTAGGTTAGGTTAGGTTAGGTTAGGTTAGGTTAGGTTAGGTTAGGTTAGGTTAGGTTAGGTTAGGTTAGGTTAGGTTAGGTTAGGTTAGGTTAGGTTAGGTTAGGTTAGGTTAGGTTAGGTTAGGTTAGGTTAGGTTAGGTTAGGTTAGGTTAGGTTAGGTTAGGTTAGGTTAGGTTAGGTTAGGTTAGGTTAGGTTAGGTTAGGTTAGGTTAGGTTAGGTTAGGTTAGGTTAGGTTAGGTTAGGTTAGGTTAGGTTAGGTTAGGTTAGGTTAGGTTAGGTTAGGTTAGGTTAGGTTAGGTTAGGTTAGGTTAGGTTAGGTTAGGTTAGGTTAGGTTAGGTTAGGTTAGGTTAGGTTAGGTTAGGTTAGGTTAGGTTAGGTTAGGTTAGGTTAGGTTAGGTTAGGTTAGGTTAGGTTAGGTTAGGTTAGGTTAGGTTAGGTTAGGTTAGGTTAGGTTAGGTTAGGTTAGGTTAGGTTAGGTTAGGTTAGGTTAGGTTAGGTTAGGTTAGGTTAGGTTAGGTTAGGTTAGGTTAGGTTAGGTTAGGTTAGGTTAGGTTAGGTTAGGTTAGGTTAGGTTAGGTTAGGTTAGGTTAGGTTAGGTTAGGTTAGGTTAGGTTAGGTTAGGTTAGGTTAGGTTAGGTTAGGTTAGGTTAGGTTAGGTTAGGTTAGGTTAGGTTAGGTTAGGTTAGGTTAGGTTAGGTTAGGTTAGGTTAGGTTAGGTTAGGTTAGGTTAGGTTAGGTTAGGTTAGGTTAGGTTAGGTTAGGTTAGGTTAGGTTAGGTTAGGTTAGGTTAGGTTAGGTTAGGTTAGGTTAGGTTAGGTTAGGTTAGGTTAGGTTAGGTTAGGTTAGGTTAGGTTAGGTTAGGTTAGGTTAGGTTAGGTTAGGTTAGGTTAGGTTAGGTTAGGTTAGGTTAGGTTAGGTTAGGTTAGGTTAGGTTAGGTTAGGTTAGGTTAGGTTAGGTTAGGTTAGGTTAGGTTAGGTTAGGTTAGGTTAGG
>LR989978.1:7872500-7873679 GCA_905147015.1 Laspeyria flexula
GTTAGGTTAGGTTAGGTTAGGTTAGGTTAGGTTAGGTTAGGTTAGGTTAGGTTAGGTTAGGTTAGGTTAGGTTAGGTTAGGTTAGGTTAGGTTAGGTTAGGTTAGGTTAGGTTAGGTTAGGTTAGGTTAGGTTAGGTTAGGTTAGGTTAGGTTAGGTTAGGTTAGGTTAGGTTAGGTTAGGTTAGGTTAGGTTAGGTTAGGTTAGGTTAGGTTAGGTTAGGTTAGGTTAGGTTAGGTTAGGTTAGGTTAGGTTAGGTTAGGTTAGGTTAGGTTAGGTTAGGTTAGGTTAGGTTAGGTTAGGTTAGGTTAGGTTAGGTTAGGTTAGGTTAGGTTAGGTTAGGTTAGGTTAGGTTAGGTTAGGTTAGGTTAGGTTAGGTTAGGTTAGGTTAGGTTAGGTTAGGTTAGGTTAGGTTAGGTTAGGTTAGGTTAGGTTAGGTTAGGTTAGGTTAGGTTAGGTTAGGTTAGGTTAGGTTAGGTTAGGTTAGGTTAGGTTAGGTTAGGTTAGGTTAGGTTAGGTTAGGTTAGGTTAGGTTAGGTTAGGTTAGGTTAGGTTAGGTTAGGTTAGGTTAGGTTAGGTTAGGTTAGGTTAGGTTAGGTTAGGTTAGGTTAGGTTAGGTTAGGTTAGGTTAGGTTAGGTTAGGTTAGGTTAGGTTAGGTTAGGTTAGGTTAGGTTAGGTTAGGTTAGGTTAGGTTAGGTTAGGTTAGGTTAGGTTAGGTTAGGTTAGGTTAGGTTAGGTTAGGTTAGGTTAGGTTAGGTTAGGTTAGGTTAGGTTAGGTTAGGTTAGGTTAGGTTAGGTTAGGTTAGGTTAGGTTAGGTTAGGTTAGGTTAGGTTAGGTTAGGTTAGGTTAGGTTAGGTTAGGTTAGGTTAGGTTAGGTTAGGTTAGGTTAGGTTAGGTTAGGTTAGGTTAGGTTAGGTTAGGTTAGGTTAGGTTAGGTTAGGTTAGGTTAGGTTAGGTTAGGTTAGGTTAGGTTAGGTTAGGTTAGGTTAGGTTAGGTTAGGTTAGGTTAGGTTAGGTTAGGTTAGGTTAGGTTAGGTTAGGTTAGGTTAGGTTAGGTTAGGTTAGGTTAGGTTAGGTTAGGTTAGGTTAGGTTAGGTTAGGTTAGGTTAGGTTAGGTTAGGGTAGGTTAGGTTAGGTTAGGTTAGGTTAGGTTAGGTTAGGTTAGGTTAGGTTAGGTTA